>JAZKJV010007770.1:0-42232 GCA_037367405.1 Ottelia alismoides | reverse complement strand
TTGAATCTTGCAAATGGCAGAGTGTCCGCGTATTCGCCGAGAGCCCCTAGCGAACTTACCGCCGAAGATCGCCGCTACGAGTTACGTTTTGAGCACCAGCTAGCGTACAGACGCTGGGTCAATGAGAACCCAGATTCCTTAACGTCGATTGAAAATGGGTCAAAGGCTGTATGATTTTGCTAAGGCTCACGGCTGTGATTTCAAAACCCTCGATGAGTCCATGCTGCGTGATCAACGCATGAATTTGCTGCTCGCGGTGGGGCAAGGTGCAAAAAAGTCTCCTTCTCGGCTCCATTTGGTAGGCCACAACCTCTCTTCAGGTGAGAAACCTTTGGCTCTCATCGGCAAGGGGATCACCTTCGACACCGGCGGCATCAACCTGAAGCCCCACGAGAGCTTTGTCAATTGCATGAAGAACGATATGGGTGGTGCGGCCCTGTTTTCCCAGCTGTTCATGGGTCTAGTGAAAGCTGGTTACAAGAAACCTCTTCTGCTAGCGATTCCTGCGTGTGAAAATGCAATCGATGCCAACAGCATGAAACCGGGGGCGGTTATCACATCGCGCAGTGGAAAATCGGTGTTATCGATCACACGGACGCCGAGGGGCGGTTGATTCTCGCTGATGCCATGAGTTATGTTGCCGACACCTATCATCCCCAGTCTATGATGACTGCAGCGACCCTAACGACAGCCTCGCTCAGGCAAATTTGGCAACTATTTACGGCGGTACATTTCGCCTCTGACGAGTTTAAAGCGAAGCTCACGTCGTCAGCCCATTTGACGGGAGAGTTGTTCACATTCTGGGTGAATTCTTACCATTCCTGCAAGGTAATAAATCGAATGCGGCGGATTTAACGAATATGGGAAGATTGGCATCCCACGCCTCCATTGGCAGCGGCTCGAATGTTGCAGCGCATTTCCTACGAGAGTTTGCGCAAACCCCTTACACTCACATTGTTATCTTTAATACAATTTGGAATTGGTCAGGAGATTATCCTGGTGCTCATTACGGTTGCACTGGTTCCGTGTTTAACTCGCTATGGCAGGTGTTTCTGATCCATCGAATCTAGCTAATTTGATATTTTTGCGTGCGGCGGAAAGTATAAAATCATTCTTGTCGACCGCCTTAAACAGTGCTTCTACGGGATCGATTAGACCATCATTGATCAGCTTAAACAATGCATCATTGAGCAGCTGATTTCCGTCCTGTTTTTGAGTCATCATGTGGTTAGCAATCATATGAATTTTGCCTTCGCGCACCATTGATGACACCGCGTCATTCACAACCAAAATTTCATGGGCAGCAACACGACCACCCGATTTCTTTTTTGAGAAGGGTCTGCGTCACAACTCCTCGCAGCGATGACGCTAACATGGTTCTGATCTGGGACTGGCGATCGGCGGGGAACTGATCAATAATCCGGTCAACGGTCGACATGGCGGTCGTGGTGTGCAGAGTTCCGAACACCAAGTGGCCAGTTTCAGCCGTTTCAATCGCGATAGCGATGGTCTCGAGGTCTCGCATCTCACCGATCAGGATGATATCTGGATCTTCCCGCAGTGCCGCTTTTAAGGCTCTCGCAAAACTGCCGGTGTGCTTATGAACTTCACGTTGATTGACCAGGCATGACTGCTGCTGGTGTACAAACTCAATAGGATCTTCGATGGTCAGGATATGCTCTTTTCGATTCTTATTAAATCCAATCAAGCATGGCGGCAAGGGTGGTCGATTTCCCTGAACCGGTTGGTCCCGTAACTAAGACCAAGCCTTTATTTAGCTTGCAGAAATTCATGATTGCAGGCGGCAAATTCAGTGTCTCTGCACTGAGAATGGTCGATGGAATGTGCCGCATCACGGCTCCACACCGTTGCGATCCCTAAAAACGTTCATCCGAAATCGCCCGACACCACGAAGTTCGTAAGCATAGTCGGTATCATTGATTGTCGCAAATTCTTCCACATTGCGTGCGGGAAGAGTTGGCATGAGTAGTGCCTTCATAATATCGTCAGTGAGGATATCGCCGTCGAGACGACTGATGTCTCCATGAATACGCAGTATAATCGGCTGGCCATTGGTCAGATGCATGTCTGAAGCCTTTAGTTGGACCATCTGAGCTAAAAGCTTATCAAGGGGTTGTTCCCGTCACTGACGGCTCCGAGCGACTCTGATTCACCGCCAAAATTGATCGAAGTCGCCCCTTTTGGTTTCAACTGACGAAAGGTGCGGAAGCGGAGCTCTCTCGTGACTCCAGGCTGAGGAGTTGACACAGGGTGTGGAAGAATCTCGTTCGGAGGGGTAAATATCTGAGCGGGGACAGGGCTCAACATCTCAATCGGTAGAGCCATTGGAGGCTTTCTTCCAGAATCAGCGAGAGACGGTAGTTCTGCAGCCACAGGCGGTACGGAAGCCAGATCTTCTGCCGACGACCCATCACCAAAATAAGGTTTGATGGTTAAAGCGAAAGGTGCAGGATCACTTGGCGGATCTATGAGCTTTCCTGCTGCGTCTGACATGGTGATATTGGTGAATGCTGAAGCACTGCTAGGCATTTGCAGCTTCAGAGGAGAAGGTGCGGCAATATCGGTCGGCTCAGGCGGCGTTACCGAAGCTGCACCAGTAGCTTCAGGTAGCGGAAATCCCGACGGCTTGGGCAGCGGCTTGCTGGCATTTTGCTCAGGCGGTGCAACGGCCGGCTTCGGTTTCTTCAGAGCCAGTTTAAACATTTCTCCGGTCGGCTCTACCGCAGATTCCGCTGGAGCGGTATTCATCTTTAGAGGACTCTGCGGCGGCGCTGGAGGAATCCACCGCCTGGGGCACCGGAGGAATCTCCGCCGACGGAGCTGGGACCGCTGGCATCTGGATGAATCTCGCTAAATCTTGCTCGTAGAAAGCATTGCCATCTGGGAAGTAAATGAAAATACTTCGCCCCGCACTTTCCCAAGGACTGAGAACTGGCAAGGACCCGATTTGTGGGATCTGCAGCACGCCTTTCAGAAGACCAGCTGCCTCATCGCGCGGAGAGATTTGCGGAAACAAAAACGCCGCGAGTTCCTCAATCGCTTTAGCTGAAAAAACCCCAAGATCTTCAACTTTAATCAGCTGACCTTGTGGCTGGGTCAAACACGGATGATCGTTCGTCCCAATGGAAACACGCAAAGCTTTTTGACTCAGCGCTGAACGCAATAATTTGCGAAACTGTTCCATGGTCTCCCTTTTGCATTAGGCCCCATCGGTTGTTCGACATCTTCACACAAAACCTGAGTCTGGCGAGCCTTTGGCGAAGCCCGGACCTATTCAACCCGTTGAATTTATTTGGTTTTAAATAGGCCTATTTCATGGCATAATGACGAGAGCAGATTCACAGAAGCTAGAGTGCGGCCAGCCAGCTTGCCATTCCACTACAGGTGTCAAAAATGAATACCCGAAAAATTGAACCCTCGTGTTTCGTCCTTCTTATGATCGCCTCGATCCTCTGCGGATTGAGCCACGCGAATTTTGGATATTCTGCTGCGGTCGGTAGCCGCCTGAAAGCGATCTTGCCCTTAGCTGTCGAAGCGAAGATGCTGCCCGCGACCAAAGGCAAACCGGCAGTCAAAGCCAAGTTAACCAAAGAGCAAGAAAAAGCGAATGCTGATGCTGCAATCGAAAAGCAAGCTCTCGACGAAATTTCCAAAGGTGACCTAGCAGCCGGGATTCGCCGTTATAATCAACTAGCTAAGAACTATGTCGGAACGAGGCAAGGAGGTGCAATCGATCTGAGGGTTTTGGATCTATACCGTCAGTCCACTAAGCCTGGTGATTCTCCAGTGGCATTTCAAAAAGCACTGGTAACGGCACAGGAAAAATATAAAGACGAGAATGTGCTCGGTCCTGCAAACAAAGCGATGATTCCTCGCATCAGCCAGGCGATTCGCGCCATGCATCGCACTTTAGTCACTGGGCAAATTCAGGCGGCAAAGTTAAAGGCAGCAACTCCACCCCAGCGCAAACAAGCTCTTGTGGCCATCGATACCTATCTCGACAAAACAGCCGCTGATGCCGAAAAGGAACGTCTGCGTGCAGAAAAAGGCGAGATTCAGTATCTGTCGGAGAA
The DNA here is from genome assembly GCA_037367405.1 of Ottelia alismoides. Classification (NCBI taxonomy): domain Eukaryota; kingdom Viridiplantae; phylum Streptophyta; class Magnoliopsida; order Alismatales; family Hydrocharitaceae; genus Ottelia; species Ottelia alismoides. The sequence goes on along the minus strand of JAZKJV010007770.1, from coordinate 38,138 downwards.
CCATATTGCCGCAGCAGCAACCTTTGCAGCTCTCGCCAGCGAAGCTAAGGGTGCTACCGCCCAAGCCTATTGGCGGCTCGCAATCAGGTCACAGATTTTACTGGCAGCATGGCAAGTCGATCCTCCTTGGGGACGGCATCCTGCGATGGATCTGCACCGGCCCGAGAAACTTTTAAAGGGAATGTATCAAAGCCTTGCGAGGCCCCAATGATTGGGAGATCGTCGCCCACATTGGATTACTTGCCGTAAAACTATCGCAGGAAGCTGAAGCCTTTAAAATGTTCACTGATTTGCTTGCAAGCGATGTTTCTGGACGCCATCCTCCGCGGGCCGCCGGACTTATGGCTGCTAGCTATTTGAAGAACAAATCGTGGCCATCTTTGGAGTCTCTGGCAAGACTTCTACAAAAGCAAAATCTAAAAGCTGTCTATCTTAAGCAAACCTATGAAGGCCGCACTTTACTCGGCACCGCACTACTGGAAGGTGGTCTCGAAAGATATGCAGCGGCAGATTACAAGACATCCGTTACAAAACTTGATGAATTTGTCCGCGGCTGGAAAGATCACAATCGGCATGACGAAGCTTTCTATTTTTTGGCGATGGCCCACCAAGGCGCCAGGAATTTCAAAAATGCAGCGGAGACTCTGGTTAATTTCACGAAATCCTACCCCAAGTCTAAGTATCGGCATGATGCACTCGTGAACGGCGGTGCCTGGTCGCTTGCTCTCGCTTGGGAGGACCATGTGATGTACTTTCTTGAAGCCCATGTGAAAGAATTTGGTCGAGATCAGCAAGCTCTCGGGTCGATGGAAACACTGGTCAATCTTTATCTCGGCAGGGAACACTATGATTCCGCTTCTCGCATGATGGAAATTCAATTGGTTCATCCGCAGATTTCAGCAGAGGCGAAATCGGATATCGCTCGCCGTCTGCTTGACATGCACGAAAAACATGGAAGCAGTGAAAGTGCTCTTCGAATTGCCGATCTCCTACTTAAGGGCTTTAAGCAAGCGAGCATTATGGCTCCTGCTTTATCGCTTAAAGCCCGTCTTCAAGCAGCACAAAGCGGACCAAAACTGGATGCTATTTTACGTCAGCTTTCTGGTCTCGATATCTCCGATCGCATGTGTTGAAGCCCTCGCAGAAGTCCATTTTCTCAGGTCAGAATCTATGGCCAAAGGAGCCTTCGACCGCGAAGTTTACAGTCTCGAAAGCAAGAACCCCCTTGCCGATCTTAATCAGTATTACGGCAAGTATGAACAGGTGCGAGCAGCTTACGAAAGTGCTTGCGCTAACAGCGGCTCAAGTTGGTGTGGCCCGGCCATGCATCGCCTTGCGCGCGTAAGCGAACAGTTTACCGAGAGTGTGGCTCCGCTCGAAATTCCACGCAATATTGAGCCAAGTGAAGTTAAAATTTTTCTAGCTCGCAAAAAATCCATCATCGATATCGTTAATGAAAGAGCACTTACCGCTGATGAGCGGTCCGTCCAAGAAGCGTCTGCTGGCTCAACTAATCCAGATTGGACGGGAGCGATCCTTTGGCAAAATGCGTCTGACTGGCAGTCGGAGCGAGTCTCTGGAGAAACAGGTATCGGTTATATCCAGTGGCATGCAGGTGCAACGAATTAATTCTAGGCTCCGAGGAGAACACGATGACATCTAAAATCTTTTCATACTTCTTTGGCTTTGCAGTGATCTTCTCAGCATGCGTCACGCCGTCAAAGTCTCGCAAAGCTTCTGCCAAACTGACCTCTGACGGAGCCATTGCACCCCAGGTGAGCGGCGATTCGATTGTCATGCAGCCGGGCTGAAGGCTCCCCTGATTAGCAGTCATGAGCAAAGCTATTGGCTCGGCCTTAAATCAAAAGGCAAGGATGAACTCGCCCGGCTTCGCGGACAGCTTGCAAGTGGTGAATGGGAATCAGCAGTAAATACCGGCAAAAGCTATTTGGTTTCACACCCCGATCATCCCGAAGCAATGATGGGAATTGCCAGTGCTTATGCCATTGGCAAGCGGTACGAAATGGCCGGGTACTACGCAGGGACAGGTTTTAAAAGTTCAACCAAACAATTCAGATGCCATGAATATCATTGGCCTTCGAATCATGATGACTACTGGTAATCGCAGAGCCGACTATCAGGACGCGGTAACCTGGCTCCAAAGAGCGGTTGATGCCGATGGTACTCAGATTGCCGCCGGACTCAATCTGGGCCATCTTCAACTTGAGTTAGGCATGAGTTCTGCAGCGGCGGAGGCCTTTGCAACCACGGCCAGACGTTGTGATAATTGCAATAGTAGCTTGATGGGACTTGGAATCGCCTCCGCACGAAGCGGCAAAGGCGAAGAAGCAAAGTCTGCCTTTGAGAAGATTCTCGACCGGGATGCCTATCACGCGGAAGCTAAATATCAGATGGCCATGAATTATCGCAATAATTTGAAAGACCGCGATCGCGCAATTAAGCTCCTTCAAGACCTTGTTAGCGATGCAGAGGGTCACTATGCCGATGATGTCGCCGTGCGTCGCCAGGCCAATATAGCCCTGCGCCCGAATCAAGGCCACCGATCGCACTGGAGAAGATATGAAAATCAAGACCCAGACGGTTCGGCCCCACGGCAATCAAAATGATGAAGGCACGGACGTGCTTCAAGAGCCGAACGCCGTAGCAGACTAAAACACTTCATTATCGCTTAATACCATAATAATTTCATATAGTTAAAAGTTCATCTCACCTCCCCTAGGAGTCGTTCCGAAGGCATTCTTAGGGTAAACACCGGGGAGATGATTGCTATGACAGTCCTAATAACCAGAACTCTCTTTTTTAGTCCTTTTCTGGCTTTACTTAGTTGCAGCTCGGAAATGGCTTCTCGTTCAAAGGCTTCTAAGTCGGACTCCTCTCCATCCCAGGAGAGTGCAGCGACCGAAACCACCGTCACAAAAGACAGCTCATCGCGTCAGCGATCCCAGCCGCAAGACATTGCCGGTGGATTTAATCTCGTCGGACAAGCAATTGGTATCGAGGGCTATGGAGACAAAAATACTCAGCAGGCGGTTGCGGTGCAGATTCAGACGAAGGATGGAACTCCTGTAGACCCACAGGATTTAGGGGGTTCATGGAGTGTAAAATCAAGCAATGGGAGCGAATTGCCATCAATAAGCAACCCAAGAGTCAATGAGCGAGACACTGTAATCGTTTTCTCTAAAGATGCAAATGACGCCAAAATCCTCTACACCGTCGCGAACGGCTCCAAAGTCATCACTTCCGCGGAGATGAAGGTTTCTTCGAGCAAGAACGTGCTGGGCGTTGAACTGACAGATCTAGGGAACGGTCCATACATCACCAACGAGATGTCAAATGCTTCCGAAATTCCTATTTTGAGGTTTGAGGGGTTACATTTTTTTGGGGCATACTCAAGGTTCACCATTCCTTTAAAAGTCAACCTTGAGTCAGGAGCTTCTATAACTAAAAAGATCGTGGTTGATCCATCTGTCACGCCAGGTTTGAAGGAGGAATTTCCGCAGCTGGATTGGATGAACGTGGAAGTCACCCTCAATGGCAAAATTCCCTCAAGCTTCCGTCGATCTTCAACTAATACATGCGATCCAGGTGAGACTATTCCAGCTGATATAAATTTTATGTCGAGAGCTCCTGCAAGCTGGTCGATCGAGCTACAGGTCATTACGAGTCACACTCCTCCTGAACTGTGTATTTCATTCCCAGGCGTGGGCGTAGATATTCGCAAGCTTCCCTAAAAAGCTAGGTAGCGTCAATTACTTGATACCACCACTCTGCATAGGCAAGCGAATCAAAGTCTCCCTTAACCACTGGCGTGAGTCGTCGTTCAAATTGACAATCCTCACGCCATGCTCGTATCCATTCGCGAGCGGCCGGCTCCACTTCACTTCCATAAGTAAAGGGAAATAATGCTGTTTAAGGCCCTGCACCCGCAGCTCTGGTAGAACACGCGAATGCAATTCACACTCGAATAACATGCCGCGAGCCAGATAGATATCAAGCACAAGCCTCATCCCGTTGGCCGAAAAATTCGTCACAATACCTTGCCCTAAATTGGCAATGACCGCCAGATCCCCCGGCTTTTCGAGCCAGTACCGCATTTCACGATCTCTTGCCGGAACGTCCAGCTCGGAACGCGGACGCGGCGCTAGTTCACCTGTGGGAACGAAGAGCCACTCATAAGCCTGTGAGGCTGATGAGTGGTACTTAAAGCGTGCCGATTTAAAATGAAATTTGAAGTCCCTAAACGCAGCTTCGCGAGAGATGAGCTCGTAGGTACGTGTGCTGAGCAGCACTGCTCCCTCACTGCTCGCTTGCTCGAGACGACTTGCGTAGTTGACGCCATCCCCGATAACTGTGAAATCGATTCGTCCTGATCTTGCGCCCAAATTCCCTACGGTTACCTGCGACGTGTGCAGACCAATGCGAATCCCCAAAGTGCTTGCATGGCCAGACCGCTGCTTTGCTGAGACTTCCTGTAGAATTTTAACCGCACAAGTAAATGCGTCCCGAGCGTGGTGGGTTTGAGTAGCTCCGCTGACGTACGAGTAGCCAAAATAGGCAAGAAGACCGTCACCTAATGTTCGGTCTACCGTTCCGCCAAAACTGAGAATCGTTTGGGTCAAAGAGCTGAGATTTTCAGATAATATCGCAAACACCTCATCGCTGGGTCGTCCCTGCGAAAAAGCCGAAAAGCCTACCATATCAAGAAAAAGAACCGTGACTTCAACCTCGCGACTAGCTAAGTCAATCCTGCCTTTGTTCTTAAGCAAATGAACCAGACTACTGTCGCTGACCAGCCCTTTGAGGGCTTTGACCGTCGCTCGGACTTGAATGGCCTGAAGGATCGTCGCTCTCGCAAAATTAAGCAGCCATAATGAACCAAAGCTCAGGTCAGCAACAAGCCAGTTAAACTGAGTATTGGCGTAAGCAAAAGAGATCAACCCAAACGAGGTCAGGCCGACAATCATCGCCGCAAAAATTACGATCGAATACATCGTGCTCGGCAAGGCACCCACCAGGGCACCTAAGATCCCTAATATCAACACGCCCCCCTTGGATAGAGTGATGTGGTGAATCCACTCGCCGCTGATCATGCTATTAGCAACTGAGGTGATGATCACTCCACCAGGAACACGACCAATTGACGTGTCTTTAAAGTCAGTCCCACCCGTATAATACTGCGGAAGAATAGCGACAATATCACCTTCCATGAGGTTACTGGGAGAAGATTCTCCCCCCAAGTATTCTGCAATCGGTCGGGAGTTCTCAAAAATTTCACCTGAACTCACCAAATTAGGATGGAGGCGACCAAAGCCGTCGAGTTCAATCTCACGATCAGAGATCTTTAAGGTCCTTCCCCCATTCTGAACCAGAGCAGATTGATCGGTGGCAGTAAATGCTGCAATTGGCATAAACAGGGAAGCCTGCTCAGTTCCCTCTATTTTGACCACGGGATAAACGAGTCCCCACTCAGCTATATTAAGATGACCAGCTTTAGCAATTGAAGTCCTAAGATGCCTGTCAGCACCGTAGAAAAACCGACCTGATTTTACCAGCGCTGTATCTCCAGAAAGCGCATACTGCCAATGTGGACGACTCTCCTTATTAGAATCAAGTTGAGCCCACGCCCCCCAGAGCGGAGTTTCACCGATAAACAAACCGTTCACCGACGTCAGCTGAGCAAGGGCATTTGAAAACTCTTTAAAGTCTTTCTCTGACGTTTGCGCAAAGGTGCCAAAGTGCGAATCAATCATGACAAGTGCCGGCTTGGCTTCAGCAATACGCTTTAAAACAGTAGCCCATTGAACCGCCGATAAACCAGGGGCGCCAAGGTCGGCGACAACGGTATCGTCAAACACGATCACCTTAAGCTTTGGCGAAAGATGCGCACTACGATTCGCCTTGGTCCTAAGATTAAACTCTAACGAAGCAATACTTTTTACCTGAAGCTGGTCAAACCAGCTGGATTCAAACAGCTTGATCAAGACTGCTAGCACTAAGAAATTCACACAAACCATGAGCACGACAGAGTGATTCCAGCCCACCAATCCCTTGTCAATCATCAACCGTTTGAAGATATTCATCGTCAGTTTTATCCTTATTTACATAGCAACCTGTCTAAAGGAGACCACGCTTCAGACTGAGCATCATAAAATCAAGCTGAAGCTTCGTATCGCCTAGAAGGCCGGGAAACCGATGAGATTCTGATCCCGTCAATAACGATATGATCCAATTCTTGCCAGGTTTATATCCGAATTCGAGCATCGGGCTAAGCGAAGGATAAAAGCCGTAACCAGGGACGTACAAAGGAGTGAGCGCCAATTGCAAAGAACTAACAAAACGTTCTTTAAAAAGGCCGCTGACTCCGAAACTAATAAGCGGAGCCAAAACCTGCTGAGGGATCAAAAGAGTATTGCTCGTGCGATACCGCGTCGTTTCTTTGGTCGATTTAATTTGCGCCAAAAACGCTTCTCCGCCGAGTCCAATACGTGAAGTCGCTGCGTTCTGAAAAGCAGACCATTCAAGAAAAATCTGCGCTCTACCAGTCACCGTCTGGGGAACCACCGTCGAAGCACTCGTGTAAAAAAGACTGGTCCTCAAACCAAGTTCACTCCAGATCTCCCCGCCGCTCGATGCCGATCAAAGCAGTATAACGCTGGCCTTTACGTTCGCCAGGAACTTCCCGGCCATAGCCGATTCCACCACCTAGACCACCATCGAAGGCAAATTTTTGCTCAAGAGCCGGCATAGATTCAATGTGCACTCTGACTCCAGAGCTCTGAAACCGAACCTGACGAAATTTATACCCCTTCCCTTGCTCTGTAGGAGTCATCTCCTTACTTAAAGGAGCAGGATTCACTTCCTGAGAAATTGGCGCGAATCCCTTCATGACGATTTTGACTTGGACGGGGTCACTGCTCGCTCGCTCAATGGCAAACCAACCATCCGGTTGAATTTCAATTTGCTTACCAGCGATTGTGATCACCGTGTCACTTGCGAGTTCAGATATGGGCCGATTTTTCAAGGCGTCGAAGTCCAGCGGAGCCTCCTGAGGCGGTGGAGTTGGCTCCGCTTCCTCTTGCGCTAGGGCAGATGCTGGGGCGCTCTTGAGCGATAGCGAAACTCGCAACTCATCCTGGGTCGAGCTCTCGTCATCAAACTCTGCATCCGGAAGTATCTTCTTTAAATCAGATTTAATTTTATGAACACAGAAGTCGTCGTCGCTGTTACCCGCAACTGAAACCGCTGCGACACGCTTTGCGATTGATTTGACGAGTGCACGAAAGCCAATGTAGCGGGGAGAGTTAAGACATCGAACCATCTCAGAAGAAGGAAGTTTAAACTCAGCCGGTAAAACCGCATCTGACTCACTCTGCCCTCTCTGCAGTTTACCTTCATCAATATTCTCCCGCACCGTTACAGCGGAATTTTGATTCCACTGAAGAGGGAAAGACGTCTCGAATATACGAATTTCACCAAACTGAATGGAGCCATAGACAAAATCCGCCGAAGGTCCCAAAGATGAGGTGTCAATCACGAGAACTTGCCCCTTAAGAGGTTTAGACCAAACCAGCAAGGCAAAAAGGATAAAACCGCGATGGACGACTACACGCAAAAGCGTCAACGATTTCGCTCCCCAATTTATGATAGAATGGGACCAGAGCAAGCAGCTTGTTCTATCTTACCCGATCAGCTCTGCAATTGTAAGCAATATCAGATTGATATTACTGCGAAATATTGAGAATCCTCGTGATGGTTCGTGAAATCAAGCGACTGGCTCCGCGATTGCCGTAGAGGATATCCGGTAGATCATCGTTATTTAGATCTCCTACAACGATGCCCGTGGCATTAACCCCCTCCATGCCAAAGCCATAGGGCGTGCAAGCCCCTGCCGAAGTCGTGCGACAGATGTAAATTGCTCCACCTGTTTGGTTACTGGTATTGTTCTGCATGGTGATAGCCAGATCACCCTGCCCATCGTGATCAAAATCTCCAATCGCTACATCTCCCGGTGAGCCGTTTAGAGCGAGATAGGTTCCAGGACTACTGTTAACTGTGAATGCTCCGGTGGCGGTATTAGACACCGATACAGAAACTGCGTTGATGATCAGCAACGACTTCGCCGCATCGAGACCACCCACGACTAAGTCGACACCCGTTGACGTTGCCGTGGTGAGCCTACCAAACTCGATGATTGTGCCGTTGGTTCCGGGCGACGCCACGATGGTTGAACCAGTCTGCAAAATCCAAGTTCCATCGCTATGCCGGCGAGAGATCCATAGGTTTTGGTTCAGAAGACACATCACTGCAAGCTCGGGCCGACCGTCGCTATCCAAATCAACTGCCGCAATGCTTCGCGGGTCCGTGCAACCGTTAAGAATCTGGTCTATAGAGACCGCCGCTTGAAAGGTTCCATCGCCATTTCCTTTTAACCAGGATGCAAAGCCTGTGGTAGTGCCGCTGCGGTTCTGACCTATCACAGCGATATCAGCAATCCCGTCTTGGTCTAAATCGGCCGTAATCACGCCCGTAGGCCTTAGATCGGCTCCCGAGCCTACATCTACTTGGGTGGATGTCGTGATTTCTCCGCTTCCATCATTTGAGGTGAGACCGACTGCCACACCCCGCGAGGTAAAGCCGGCCGCCACAACGTCAGCCACATTATCGTTATTAAAGTCAGCGACATCCATGGTGGTTTGGTAATGGGCTCCACTTGGGGCGCCCATATTCACACCCATATTATTGAAAACAGGATCGGGAAAACACTGGCTAGAGGTCGCAGGGCACCCATCATCTGAGTTTGACGCTAGATAATTTGCGGGAAGGTTTGCGCCAAGACTTAAGGTTTGCGAGCCATTCGTTCCACTCAAATGAGTGGTGACAATTCCTTGAGTATAGCCAAATCCATAGAGATCTAGAACACCGTCGTTATTCGCATCAACAAGCTTCATTGTTCCAACTTCAACCGACTGTAAATACGACGCGGGAGCACTGTCGAGCATTTTTGCTGCCTTAAACGGGTCGGTGGTACTCGAGCCGTTACGGGCATAGGTCATAAAGTAAGGAGCATTAAAATCATAGCCGCCAAAGGCAATATCGCTGCGCGTCGGAACTGCCGGAATCGTCAAAGTCACTGTATTACTCGCAATCGCATTGATATTCATGGTGATGGTGCCTGCCCCTACCGCTGTGACGTAAGCAAAGGCAGGTATGCCCGTGCCTGAAACCGGCTGACCTACCTGAACTCCAGTCGTTGAAGAGACCGAAGAAATCGTTGGGCTTCCGTTGGTGGTCGTTCCGGTCGGCGTCAGATTTGAGGTCGAGATCAGAGGAGCGATCATAATGTCCTCTGCAATCCCTAATGGTGCTGGATAATCAATTCTCGCAGACGGTGTGCTTGGCTCAAAGGGCGCACTGCAACCTGGAGTGGAACACTGATTGGGAAGAATGGAGAGGCATCCGTAGGTTCCGCTAGCTCCAAGGTTGATCTCACGATTACATACGACTGCCAGAGACGGGTAACTACAAGAAGAGGAGCCATCGATGCAGTAAGGAGCCGCTTTTGAGACACCGGTGGTCAACGTGCCACGCGTTTGCACTTGCGGACTCTGAATGGTCGCACCACTCATAATTGTCCCGTTACCGGTTGGCATGATCACCTTTAAAGAGGCACTGGCTGCCATCACACCTGTTTGGGTGGGGATGGCCACGTCGGCAACACCGTCGTTGTTAAAATCGGCCACTGCCATCCCGCCAGGCTGGGCTCCGTTGACGTTAAACAAATTGTATTCGTCGGAGGCAGCATGAAGTGTAAAGTCCCCTTGACACTGGGATCCTGACCATTGCTGCCTCATAAAATAAATCCAACTGGCATTGGTGTTATTCCGCTGCAGGCCACCAAAAACGATGGCGGGGCAAGAATTGACACCCGTCGCGTAGGTGGTCGGAGGATTAGGCGCCGTGCCCAGGAAGAATCCATAGGCAATATTGTAAACAAAATATAACCCCTGGCCGTTTGTTAGAAATGGTGTGTGGTAAGTTGGCCCTGTAATCGTAAACGTCACACCGGTATTGGTAGCAGTCAAATTTTGTGAGATCGTCACACTGGTGTTGGTTACGACAGAAACCACCGACGAGCCAACGGGAATTCCGGTGCCCGTAATAGCCTGCCCTGGCGTGATGCCTGCGGTCGATGCCACACTTGTGATGGTCGCACTACCTGAAGTGGAATTTCCAGTGACCGTCGCGCCACTCACAAGCCCGAGTTTGACTGAAGAGTTAGTCGCGGTTGCATTGGCAGAAATCGTGATACTGGTATTAGCGACAAAGCTTGCAACCGTTGCGCCCGTAGGAATTCCCACGCCCACAATCGGCATCCCGGCCACGACACCGGCAGTGCTGGCGACCGAGGTGATGACCGCACTCCCACTGGTGGTGTTTCCAACAATATTAGCGTAGCCTGCGAAGATCGTAGCGCGTGCAGCAGCCGACGTGCAGGCCCCGTTGAGGGAACACGTGTTCAAGAGGATATAAACACTACTGCCAGTTCCCGTGGGGGACGGACCGGCCGCGGTCATCGTGATGATCACATCTTGCTTTCCATAATTGGTACTGTCGGGTCTTAGATTGCTGGCTACCTGAAACGCCCACAGCGCGTTGGAAGTATCGGCACCGATTGGGACCGGAAAGCAATTGATACTAGAAGATGAAAAAGCCGATGGCATACCGTAAGTATTCACAGTGTTCCCGCCCCAGAGGGCACACAACTGTCTTGTTGTATAGTCCACAAAAATAATGTCAAGATTACCGTCTTGATCAAGATCGGCGACGCGAATGGGTCCCACGTTTCCAGTGTTCGCGGGCAACGATACATTGATGGATGTGACATTGCCTCCCGCAGTAGGAATTCGGCCATTAGAGTCAATTTTAGCGATCTGTATTGAACGAGGAGTTAGGTCGTTTCGTGCATAGACAGCAAACTGCTGGCTGTTGCCCGTGATTTTGCTAAGAGTGATACCGTAAGGTGTGCACTGAGTTGTCCCGGCGCAGGGATCCGAGTAGCGTGCACTTCGCACATCGAGTGTTTTTGCCGCACTCAAAACCTTCAGCGATAATGTTTTGGTGCCAGTAAAGCCGTGTTGGTCGGTGACGCTGGCCGTTATGGTATACGGAGATCCGGCATTTGTGGTTGGTGTTCCGTAAATCCGACCTGAGGTCGTGTTGTAGCTTAATCCGGTAGGAAGACCACTGATACTCCATGTCAATCTTGAAGCAATAGCAGTCCCGTTAAACTGATTCACTCCGCCTGTTCGCGCCAAGTCAAACGCATAAGCCGCATTCAGTAAAGCCGGAGGTAACTTTAGCGTGTCAATTTTAGGCGGAACTGTGACGTACAGTGGAAAAGTGGTGGTTGCCGTCGTCAGCCCATAGGTATCAGTCACCCGGACACCGATCGAATAGCTGCCACCATTGGCGGCCGTACTCGAAGCGGGAGTTCCTGAGATCAAGCCGGCAGAAGATAATGATAGGCCCGATGGCAGGCTTCCTGAGACGATCGAGAATGTGTACGGAGTTTGCCCGCCCGTAGCTGCAAGGGAGTAACCAGCTCCAGCGTTGTAGGAAACACCAGTCGCACCACGCGGCAAAGTAGCGGCAGTGATTGCCAGAGGTTGACGCACACGCAGCGTGAATAACTTTGCAGGAGATTGTAGAGAGGTGGAGGTGTCGGTAGCAGTAAAGTACACATCGAAATCCCCATCAGAGACCGCGGAAGTGAAACCGCTAATTGCACCTGTTGATGCATTCAGACTAAGCCCCGTTGCAGTCAATCCGATCGCCGAGTAGGTGTATGAGCCACTGCCACCAGCCGCTGTTAGGGTTGCCGAGTAACTCACGCCGATAACCACTTCTGCAAAACTCGAAGACGTGATGGTGACACCGTTGGTTGTAGTGATGCATTTCAAACTGGTGGATGAAACCTGACCAAGGGCGTCTTGCACCCTGACCCCAAACTGACTGGCAGGACAGGTGGCGCTGGCGGTTGCGACTCCCGAAATCGTGCCGGACGATGCCAGGCTCAGGCCGGTTGGCAGACTGCCGCTTGCCAGAGAGTACGTCAAAGGAGCTCTACCGCCACTCGCTGTAACGGTGTGTGAATAAGTCGCTCCTAAAACCGCATTCGCCGGCGTGACTGCATCGACCACTGGAACCGCAACGACCACCGCTAGTGTGAGTGTGACCTGAGCACTAGGCATTCCAAGCGAGTCTCGTGCAGTGACATAAATCGTGTACGTTGTACCGCTCGACACCGCACCGGTACCTGCTGCAGGAGTGCCAAAGAAGGTGCCTGAGCTCGTTAGTCCAACGCCTGTAGGCAAACTTCCTGAGACTTCATAGGTATAGGGCCCAGTTCCTCCGCTTGCTGCAAGCGACACACCAGAATTATTGTATGCTGAACCTTCCGAGGCATTAGCAAGACTAGATGTTGAGATTGCGATAGTAAACGCAGAAGTGGCCAATGTGACCGCCGCGGTTGCAGTCACACCATTGGCATCACTGCTGGCGATTGTAAACGATTTGGTGAGACCTGCTTCGCTTGCCGCAACGTAACCGGAGATATTGCCTGAACCAGAGTTCAGTGAAAGACCTGAAGGTAAAGACCCTGATGTGACTGAATAGGTGTAGGGCGCAGTGCCGCCAACTGTCGTGAAGGTGGCACTATAGTTTGCTGCGGGCGTTGCATTACTGAGAGCTGTGGGAGTTAAACTCGTGGCATAGCTAGAGACTGTTCCAGAAAAGGTTTGCGAGGCAGTTGACGCGTTGGCGTCGGTTACCGTGATGAAGAAAAGGTAGGATTGCAGCCGAGCACTTGCAGCGACTGTTCCCGTGATCACACCAGTACTCGCATTCAAGGAAAGCCCACTCGGCAAAGAGCCAGAAGAAACAGAGTAGGTGTAAGGTGTTGTGCCGCCTGTCGCGAATACGCTTGCCATGTAGGTATAACCAGCCGCGGGCGTTGGGATGGTCGTCGTCACCACCGACAAAGCGACCGTACCGCTGGCTAACGCGGTTCCCAAAAAAGTCTTTGTCAAAGTTTGACCGGTGGCATCCGTGACTGTGATCGACACGGCATAAGCCTGACCCGCCCCGCTGCGGGAGGGTGTTCCGCTGATGGTGCCGTCGGCAGAATCAAGCGACAGGCCCGATGGTAACGCTCCGGATGTAATCGCAAATTTGTATGGGCTTCTACCACCCGTTAGCGGCAATTTATAGGAATATCTGAGATCAACTCTGACTTGTGGTAGGTTGTCTATTGCAAGACCTAGAATTGAGTTACCCTGTTCAATCTTCCCAGTAAACGTTTTTGTTGCGGAGAGATTTGACGAGTCAGTCACCTTTATGGTCACCCCGTAAGTCGACCCACCAAGGCTCGCTCCAATGGTTCCTGAAATCACACCCGTCGCAGCGTCCAGTTTAAGACCTTCAGGTAGAGCCCCGTCAGAAACACTAAAAGCAATTGGAGCGGTACCACCAGTTGACACAACTCCAGAAACCACATCTCCTACTTGAATTCCTCGCAGCGTGGTCGTTTGAATGGCAAGTCCTTGAATGGCATCACTTGAGCTTTCAAGATTGGACACCTGACCACCACAGCTCGGTAGCATAGTCATGATGATCAAAATCTTTAACATCCGCACCATAGCCTACTCCTAGAAAGCCTTATCGCATTTCCGTCTTTTGACCCATCTCCATTTGCTCTCGAATCTTCTCAGACTCACTTTCTAACATGAGAATTTCACCTTTCTTTGAAAGAATCGCGAGGTCCAGCTGCCTCATCTCATAAATCTTCTGGTCGACTTCCCGGGAGAACGCCGCAAACTCGCTTCTCGGAGAGTGCTCACGAAAAGTCATAAAATGCCAGGCCAGTGCCATAACTGGGAAAGCAATCAAGGTTGCTATGACAAAGAATTTTCTAACTGCTGCCATAATATTCTTCCCTTCCTAGTAAGACGTGTTAAGCACTCGTGAGATGGTTCTGTTGATCAAGCGACCCGTTCCGCGGTAACCCACAAATACTTCCGGAAGACCATCACCAGTGGTATCTCCCGTGGTGATTGCAGTCGCTGCTGGCGACTCCATTCCAAATGGTTCGCAAGCTGACGTTCCAACTCCAGTGGTTCGACATGCATAGAAAATACTTCCAATCATTGTATTGGTAGAGCTCTGTGATTGAGCGGTAAACACGAAATCGCCGTACCCGTCGCCGTCAAGATCAGCAATATCAGCGTCGGCGACGTAACCGTAAGCTTGGATATAACTCGCCGGTGAACTATTGATCGTAAATGCACCGGTCGATGCACTCGTCACGGTGATCGAGACGTTGTTTATAGGTCGAATGGAGTTAACGACATCCAAACCACCAACAACCAAATCGGTCGCTGTCGCACTTGAAGTCGTCAGACGTCCCCATTTCATCACTGTTCCCGTTGCGCCTCCACCCAGGTTTATGGTTGGCCCAGTTTGGGCGATCCAGGATCCATTAGAATGTAATCGCGATACATACAAAAGTTGGGTAGTCGCACATAATACGGCCAACTCAGGACGTCCATCCCCATCGAGATCCACGGCACTCAACGCACGCGGATCGGCGCATCCTCCGAGAATCGTATTGATATACTGAGCAGTCGCAAAAGTACCGTCGCCCTTTCCTTTCAGCCAGGACGCAAAACCAGTCGCTGTTCCTGAGGTATTGATCCCCACGACCGCCAGATCAGGGATACCGTCTTGATCAAGATCTGCTGCGACAACGCCCTGTGGTTTCACGGAGGCTGATGAGCCGACATCATAGAGCACCGAGTCACTGAGACTGCCGTTTGCCGATCCGAGGGCCACTGCGATCCCTTGGCTATAGTAGCCCGTCACGACAACGTCGGACACGCCATCGTTGTTAAAATCCATGACATCCATAGAGTTTTGTGTATGCCATACGTTGGGATAGCCCATGGTCACGCCGATGTTATTAAATACGGGATCTGGGAAACAATTTGCAGCGCCCGCCGGACAACCATTTGAGGACGGCGCCGACAGGTAGTTAGGAGGAATGCCGCTGCCAAGATTATAATTGGGCGATCCGGTTGACGAAACGAACGTAGAGACAACCGAGTTATTCACCGCAAAATTAAACAAATCAAGAATTCCGTCACCGTTCATATCACCCAGTTTTAACGCACCAACTTCACTGTTTTGAAGATAGGAGGCGGGAAATGTATCTAAGAATTGTGATGCTTTAAACGGGTCGGTTGAACTTGAACCATTACGCGGATAGACTGAAAAGTAAGCCGCGTTTAAGTTGGCGGTGGCGTCAAATCCCATCCAAGCGATGTCATTGCGAGTGGGAACATTCGGAATACTTAGAGTGATAGTTCCTGAAGAGAGTGCATTTTGGTTGATGGTGATCGAACTTGCTCCCAGTGAAACAATATATGAAAAACTTGGGATACCATTGCCGGTAATCGGCTGCCCGACGCTGACACCAGAAAGCGATGATACACTGCTGATCACAGCACTACCCGATGTTAGCGTTCCGGTTGGCGTTAATGTAGCCGTTGAAATAAGCGGAGCTGCCACCGGATCTTGGTTAAAGCCAAGAGAAGCCCCATAGTCAATCCGCGCTGCTGGAGTGCCTGACTCAAATGGCGTCGAGCACCCCGAGGTTGAGCACTGATTAGGAAGGACAGCAAGACAGCCAAACGAGCCAGAATAGCCAACCGAATTCTCCCGGTTGCAGAATGCCAAAAGGGCCGGATAAGAGCACGAACTGCTGCCATCGATACAATAGGCCATAACTTTTCCCACTCCGGTCGTGCTTGTGCCACGCGATTGGACCTGGGATGTTATGACGGTCGAACCACTAAACGAGGTTCCGCCTCCAGCAGGCAAGTAAACTTTAACGTTTGCTGAACTGGTCGCAGGACTCTGCAGACCAACGGCCATATCAGAAATGCCATCGTTATTATAATCGGCGATGGCAAAGTTAGATGCATAGGCAGTCCCCGAAGCAGACAGCTGGACTTCGTCGGTTGAGGCATGCTGCGAAAAATCTCCTTGGCACTGACTACCAGTCCACTGCTGCCGCAAGACATAACCCCAGGTCACTCCAGTGCTACTACGCTGCAAGCCTCCGGTTACAATGGCTGGGCACTTTGCGGCTCCATCTGCATAGGTCGTTGGTGGATTGGGTGCCACACCAAGAAAATAGCCAGAGTTAATATTGTAGTTATCTCGCATGGTAGAATTTGGCGTGATTAAGATCGGTGTATGCCCCGACGGACCGAAAACTGTCGTCGTAACGCCAGCACCGCTCGCAGTTGCGTTAAAGTTTAAAGTAATACTGGTGTTGGTGACAATCGACACAACCTGGGCACCAGCAGAAAAGTTGGCATTTGCTACAACTTGACCCACAGAAATTCCAGCGGTTGATGCAACCGCTGTGATAGTCGGGCTACCGCTGGTCGTCGTTCCTGTAAATTGAACGGCGGTTGGTGTTGACAAAGTGACGCCGGTGCCAGTGACGGTAGCGTTAGCACTAATCGTAATGCTCGTGTTCGCCACAAAGGAAGACACAGTCGCACCATTGGGGATTCCTACCCCGGTAATCAGCATTCCGGTCTGAACTCCGGCGGTAGATGCGACGCCCGAGATCACAGCACTTCCTGAAGTTACATTGCCCGTAACCGTGGTGTAACCAGAAAATATCGCTCCGCGAGCTGCCGACGAGGTGCAGGAGCCTCCGAGAGCACAGGTGTTAAGAAGAGCGAAGATCGTCGTTCCTCCCGCGTTAGGACTGCTTCCTGACGATGAGATGATGACGTCTTCTTTGCCGTAGTTAGTGCTATCAGGCCTTAGATTATTCTTCACCTCAAATGCTACCGGTGTGTGACCAGCGTCATTAGCGGTTGGAATCACAAAGCAATTGGTGCTTGCAGCCGTAAAACCGGTCGGCATTCCGTACGTGTTCACCGTTCCGGCATTCCACATAATACAAAGCTGATTTGGACTCTGAGTGGTAAAGGCAATGTCTCTTTTACCGTCTTGGTCAAAGTCAGCGGTGCGGATATATCCGACAGCGGTGATATTAGCCGGCAAGGCGACATTGATCGATGTCACGTTTGAGCCTGCAAGGGGAACTCGGCCCTTACTATCGATCTTTGCAATCTGCAGCGAGACAGGACTCGTGTCGCTACGTTGATAGATCGCAAATTGTTGGCTGGTGCCCATGATCTTTGCAATTGTAAATCTCGATGGGTTACACGTGGTCGACCCGTTGCAAGGATCCGAGTAGCGAGGAGTCTTAAGATCCAAGGTCTTGCCGCTCGCATTCACCGAGAGAGTTAGTGATTTGCTCCCCGTAAAACCGTGCTGATCGGTCACGGTGACGTTAACTGTGTAGGGTGACCCGGCATTAGTCGTAGGTGTTCCGTAGATGCGACCTGATGTCGTGCTATAACTGAGTCCCGTAGGAAGACCTGTGATCGCCCAGGTCAGTCGCGACGCTTGCGATGAACCATTGAATTGATTCACACCACCCATTCGCTGAAGATCTGCTTGGTAGGGCACATTGAGGACTGCGAGAGGCAGCGTGATTGTGGCAATTGAAGGCTTCACCGATACATTTAAAGTTAAGGACGCCGTTGCCGAGGTCTGACCAGATGCATCACTAGCTTGAACTCCGATGATGTAGGCCCCACCGTTTGCAGCCGTTGTAGAAGCTGGCGTTCCTGAGATTAAACCTGCTGAAGACATGCTTAACCCCGACGGCAAGCTTCCTGAGACGATTGCATACGTGTAAGGCGAAGATCCACCGCTGGCCGACAGGCTATAAACCTGAGCCCGAATTATATGCGACACTCGTTGCTGCCCGGGAAGAGTGGTGGTCGATACCGTCAAGATATTTTGTACCGAGAAAGTGTAAAGCCTTGTGCCCGAAAGCTGAGGAGAGGAAGAATCGGTAACTGTGATATAGACACTATAATCGCCAACGCTCGCATTCGTAAATCCAGTGATCGCACCTGTTGTGCTGTTAACCGTGAGGCCGACGGGCAGTGCCGCCGAAGCCGAGTAAGTGTATGGCAGTGTTCCACCTGAAGCCGTAATCGTAGCATTGTAGTTGGTGCCAATGACTGCTGTTGGAAATCCGGTTGAAGTCACATTGACTCCAGTCACTGTTGTGATGCACTTAGTTGATGCTGCAGATGTTTGCGACAATGCATCGGTAACAGCAATGTTGAACTGTCCCGCTGGGCAAGCCACAGAACTCGATGCCGTTCCCGAAACCGTGCCAGCAGATGACATCGTTAAACCGGAAGGTAGTGAACCCGATGTGATCGCATAGGTGTACGGCGACCTTCCTCCCGTCGCAGAGAAAGAATATGAATAGGAGGATCCGATTGTTGCATTTGAAGGAGTCCCCGCCGCCACTGCCGGCGTTGTCACGGTAACCGTGATACTTAACGTGGAACTCGCGCTCAGTCGATTCACGGAATCTCTAGCCCAAACTTGAATGCTGTACGCAGTTCCCGCCACAGCCCCGGAGCCAGAAGAAGGCGTGCCGAAAAAAGTTCCGCTACTGGTCAAACCGACGCCTGAGGGAAGCGACCCTGAATACTCGTAGGTGTAGGGTGCCGTGCCACCCGTCGCCGCCAAAGCTGTAGACGAGTTGCTATAGGCAACTCCTTCAACTGCAGCCGCAAGACTTGCGGTCGTGAGGGTCACCGCATAGGATCCAGTGGTAAAAGTATAGTCATTAAAGGTCGTCACGCTATTGGCGTCGGTGGTACGGATGCGAAATGTTTTGGTCAATCCTGCCTCTGAAGCAGCAACGGTTCCAGCCAGTACGCCCGAACTTGAATTCAAGCTTAGACCGGAAGGCAGAGTTCCTGACACCAAGGCATAGGTGTAAGGAGCCTGGCCATTGACCGTCGATAGTGTTGCACTATAGGGGGATGCCGGTGTTCCGTTTGCAAAAGTTGCAGGCACAAGGCTAACCGTGTAAGCTGTGACAAATCCTGAAAATGCTCGCGACACCGCAAGCCCAGCAGCATCAGTGACAGTTGCGATAAATGAATACGACGCACCTGTCGTGGAAAACGCAGCAGTACCCGTGATGAGTCCTGTCGAAGAACTCATAGAAAGCCCAGTCGGAAGCGTCCCACTGCTGATGCTATAGGTGTAAGGAAGAAGTCCTCCGACCGCACCGATTGCTGCAAGATAACTTGAACCTGCGGCAGGAGTAGGAATAGAAGTCGTTACCATAGTCAAGGTACTCGACGCACTAGCTAAGACAGTGCCGCTAAACGGCTTCGATGCCGTCAGACCATTGGCGTCAGTTACGGTGATATTGAATGCAAACGCCTGCCCCGAGGTGCTACCCGCAGGAATGCCCGAAATCAATCCGGAGGAAGCATTAAGAGTGAGGCCGCTCGGTAGTTCACCGCCTACGACACTAAAAAGATACGGTGCCGTTCCGCCCGTTGCCGCAAGGCTATACGAATACGAGATACCGGCAGCTATCTGTGAGATTTCTGAAGTGTGAATCACTAGGGCCGAACTACCCGCAGCAACTTTACCCGAGTAAGTCCGCTTCACCGAGGTTAGGGCAGCATCGGTGACGGCAACGGTAAAAGTGTATGCACTCCCACCCAGCTTAGGAAATATCGTTCCGGTTATGGACCCACTCGATTTATCAAGGCTAAGCCCGCTCGGCAACTCGCCGTCCACAATCGCGAAGGTCAAAGGCAACGTTCCGCCCTGAGTGATGAGTGAAATCGAAACCTCACCAACTTGAATACCACTTACATCCGTTGTCTGCAGCGAAAGATCATTAGCCTTAGCAGCGGTCGTCGAAAGATCCGCAACTTTTCCACAACCATTCAATGCGAAGACAAAAGCAAACAAAGAGACCAACGCACCAAGATTTCCCTGCCGCGGATAGAATACTTTATGTCGTTGGCCCTGATCTCTCATGACAATCCTTGTCCTAAGACACACTCCGACTTCCATCTGATCCACTCGAGGATTCATCGGAGCGAACGGCCCGGAACTTTAGTGCCTGAAATTGTTGGGAGTAAACACGACTTTTTGCCGCGGTCGGCAGGATTTTCCCACTCACCAAAGCAGTGATTTGATTCTCAAGGAATAAACAAGCTAAATGTCAATCAATTGCGATAAATCGCGCCCACTGTGAACTGAGTATTGGAAAGACCGAATCCACTCGCACTCGCGACACTGTAAGCCAGTCCGCCACTAACACCCCAGCGTTCGCCCAGAAAGCGATGGGCCGAACCCCCAAATTTCAGCCCATATAGATCGGCTTGGACGGGTACGCGATTGCGATTTCCCAGTGAAGCATTCGTTTTTTTCTAACGTATCTACATAGCGAAAGAGCCCAAGGCCGACTTCAGCACGAAACAACCAAAGAGGAATTCTCGTTATCTCGGCGGAACCATCTGGAGAGAGAGTGCCGCCTTTTTCAATAATATCCTCCGAATCAAACATAAACCCCACGAGACCTGAACTATAAGAGTTGCGTGAGTTCATATGGTACTGACCTATCATCGAAAAACGCCCAAACAAGGGACGGCTATAAGTTAACTCGACGCACGGGGCAGAAAACGAATTTGCCTTGTAGGCAGTGCTCACAATCTTAGTCTGGTCCAGGCCAACGACGCCCTGAAACGTCTCTGCTTTACCTGTCGGAATAGCGGCTAAGCAAAGAAAAATCAATTTTGAATTTATGAGATGTCTAAGCTGCACTAAGGCTCTCCAAAGGTGCATTGGAATCGGATGAAGTTTCTTCTTCGGACTGATCTGAGCGCAAAATTGTCGTTTCAATCTCACTTCTTGTGACGATCCCGCTCGACACCAACTCTGTTAGAACGCTGCTGACCTTCTTCCAACAGGTTGCAGCTACATCAGGGTCGTTTCTCCGGCTTCGCGCATCGTTAAAAACGGAGACGTAGGCTGGAGGAAGGCCATCGGTAAAGTCTGCAAACGAGAACTTAAACTCACTCAGAGCGTAACCGAGAGTATCCGCATCTAAGCCCTGAATCAAAATTGTTTTAACTCGTCCCGGCAGAAACCGGAGATCAGGAGCCATTACAATGGCAGGTCTGACCCGCTGGTAGACGCTCAGGTTGTCGCGGCGAAGTTTTCCCATCAATTCTACTTGCAAACCTGGAGAACTAATACCCGCAATCATCTGGAGAATAGACGAGGAGCGATCACGTTCTGAGAAGAGACTTGAGGCGATGGTTTCCGCTTTCACACTAAGGCGTAACCGCAAAACTTCAAGGTCTTGAACTGATGTCGACTGCAGCTTGGACAATTTTTCCAATATCGCACTTAGAAGTTCAGGTGAGGTTGCCGCATAATATCTCTGCAGCCTTTGGGCTGGAAGCTGAGTCGCCACTAAAGCTACCGTATCGACGCTCTCGCCTTCGAGCATGAGCCGAATATCCTCATCACCCATGACTTTCATAAAATGCAGGGGATCTGGCTTCTCCCTTAAAAGCTGCTCGGAAGCTAGAACTGCAAAATCACCCCGCATGCGTTCAATGACCCGTTGGTTTTCGGGACCGAAAGGTTCAAAAATCTTCAATCTTAAAAGCTGATGATTTTTTCAAGATCAGTTGGATGCAAGGATCGGCAGATCGCCTCCCACCGTTTTGATATCACAGTTCTTCAAAAAGATGGCTGCTTGGCGTGAGGTTTCATCGCCAAGGGATACCCACCTCGATAAAATGACGGCAACTTTCTTGGGTTGGTCTTTTGCCTCTCCAGAGAGTTCACGGATCAAGCCTAAAAACGCCTCATCCTTGGAGTAAAGCTGCTCGCGAGTCTTCGGCGCTGTGTCCTCGGTTTTTAGACCGGAAGCCTGTTGGAGCGGCAAAGTAGAGGCTGGGTGCGGCTCTGCAGGAAGATAGCGTTCTTCACTTGCACCTGATCTGGCAGCAGGCTGCAATAGTTTACGCAATCCAAAATAGATTGCCATGAGTGAAACGACAGCGCACCAAACTAAGATAAGAGCATTAGTTACAAACTCCCTTTGGCGGATCAGCTCATCTAGAAGCGACGGTTGCTTGGGCGCGGGCGGCGGCTCCACTGGAGCGGGAGTCTTGCGAATATCCTTTTGTTGGGTCGATATTTTGACCTCAGTCTTGAGATTTTCTGCATCGATGATCCGAGATACAATATCCTGAGCGACACGCATGCGTTCCTTGGATACTTTGGTATCAAATACAAGCAAGAGATCTGCTTTACCATCAAGGACAATCTGACGATTAGCCTGATCGAACGACCCTTCCCTTGAGCGAGCCTAAGACCTGCAGGCCTGGAAGAAAGTCGCCACCTTGTTTCGTGGGCGTCGTACCTGCGACCGCCGGCTTTACTTTTAGATCAATCAGGTATTCCTCGCTTGTGAGAATGCGGTCAAGCTTCTCCGATAGCACCTGCTCTAATCGTTCTTTGCCTGAACTAAGTCCAAATCCAAACGCAGTTTCTGCTCCCAAGTCGATAACGACTAGTGAGAGCAAAAGTGCTTTTGCGATGGAAGAGGCTAAGCTCATTTCACTCCTTCCGCGTCAGTGTCAATCTTAATGACCACCCGGCGATTACGCTCGGATTCCTTGTCCTCATCAATCGGCCTAGTATCTGCATAGCCGATCGCTTGCATGCGGCTTGCTTCTACACCATTTGCTTGCAAAGTTTCTAACCACAGAACCAGCTCTCGCGGAAGATAGCTCCCAGTTTGATGGGTAGAGTCCTGAATTAACGGGCCGGCTATCGGCATGGCCCTCAACCACCAAGTAGTATTTTTTTGGCAAATCTCTTGCGATCAAAGCTACTTGCTTTAGTATGTCCAGGCTTTCCTCTCTTAGGTGGGCTGTGCCCACATCAAAAACCAGAGCACTTTCGAAGGTCATTTCAATTCCAGTTTTCTGCTTCGTCAAAGTCACCTGCCCACTAAGTTCTGACTTCTGAATCACCTCGGCAATCAGTTGGTGAAAATTGTCAAGTTCTGATTGTCCGCTGCCTAAGCGGCCAGTTTCGTAAGTCTTACCCTTCACATACTGCTCAATGCCCCGAATAAAATCTGATCGATTCTTAGATGAACTATTGGAGATGATCAGAAGCATAACGAACAAAGCTAAGAGATTGGTCACTAAGTCTGAATACGAATAAATCCAAGTCTCGACTTCGCGTTTCTTGATCATATTGATTCTATTTTGTGAGTAGTATTTTTTCATAGTTATGCTGCTTTACGAGCAGAACCTCCCTGATCACGGGAGCCTGGAGACTCGCTGGATTTCAAAGTTCGTTCTGCATAATCTCGTCTACCTTTGGATAGTCTTCTCGTGGCATATGAGCCTTCAGGGCCTGTAGAAGGTACACCGGGTGACGCCGCTCTTTAATTTGGATGATAGATTCGATCACCATCGTATCTTGGATCACCCCCCGCTCTGCATTGTATTGCATATAATCCGCGAGTGGAGACATCACCAAGTTAGCAATACCGACGCCGTAGAGAGTTGCCGTGAGAGCGATACCCATTGAGCTTGCTACTTTGTCCATATTCCCTGAACTCATGTGGTAGTAAAGCAGGATGATCAGCCCCATTAATGTCCCCAAAAGGCCAAAAGCTGGCCCCATCTTGGCAAGGCTGTAGTAAAAGACAGAGCATTCACCTAAAGCTAGCTCGTTTTGATCTCGTTTGATTTCTAGAAAGCGGCGAATGTCGTCAGACTTATAGCCCATGGCCATCAGTGTAAGTCCATCCTTAAGCATCACGTTCTTCACGCTAGAATCATTTCGTTCTAACCACTGGACATCACGGTTGATACCAATGCTGACTCTGAGACAGTCCCCTTAGCGTCGCCATCATGTCGTTTTTGGGGTAACGTATAGCATAATAGGTTCTTGCCACAAAGCGTCGTAGCTCGAAAAAAGGTACAGACATCAGAGCAGTCGCGGAAATCCCGCCAAACACAGCTAAGATTCCGACTGGGTGAAAGAACACGCGAGCACTCATGCCGTCGATCTCCATTGCAATGCGACGCCTACCGAAGTGACGCCTAAAAGACCTCCTGCGATCATAGAGCGATTAATACGCTTCATGGTGTCACCTTTGTCTTGGCAGAGTTAGTTTTTAGTGCGCTTAGACGAACTCTCACATCCTCAAGATTAGGATCTATTTTAAGAGCCTTTTCCCACTGCTGCTTGGCCTGCTCGGGATCTTTCAAGAGGTAGTAGATGCTACCTTTCATGGAACTAATTTCGGCCACATTGGGCTCAGACTCTTCGAGCTTGGTCAATGCCGCAAGAGCATCCACAAACTTCTGTTTGGCGGTCATTTCCTGGATTTCAAAAATCCGTCTTAGCACTTCCCGCACTCGCTTCGTTGCCGCGTCTAACGACGGGACCCTGGCAGGCTTCAAAGTCGCACTCACGGTGGTCCTGCGAGTTATCGGTTGGAGCGACCGAGATCTCTCTAGGTTCAAATCCAGGTTTCTCGAAGAGCAATGTAAACGGAGCATCGCTTGGAAGTGAAGCCTTTGTGTAGTCGATTGGTGTCACACCGATTGCAGTCTTCTCACCGCCGTTTATATAGTAGACCTGAGCTTCGCTAGGTTGACTCTGAAATCGGTAGATACTGCCACTTACGCACGAGCCAAGAGCAAAGGCTAGTGCAATTGCGAGCAAAATGGATGTCGCAGCTCTCGATTGACCTAATTTGTAAACAACTTGCTTTGACACACTATCCCCACTGTTATGTAAATCCACTCTCAGACGCTTTCACTATCGACCTGCCTCTACCCGTCTTTAGTAAAATCTTCTAAGAGGATTTTGGAACATTCGTAAACTGACCTTGGTATATAGTGAAGAAAATTCAAGCTTTGCCAAGAGATCAATGCTTTGCCAAGCTTGGGAAAGGTATGTAGCGAATTACAGTTAGTTGAATCCTTCGCACCAAGTAAGAGGTTAAGGTAGAATCAAAGGTATGAGATTCATTTTTAAAATTCTGATTTCCACTCTTTCCTTGAGTTGCTCAAAAGCAAGACCAAGCGATAAACCTCTCGAAAGAGCACCGCATATCAGCCTAGACCGAGTGGAGGGCAGCTGGAACATTCTAGCTCGCATCCTACTTATCTTGACCGTGATGCAACGAATATGACCATGCAGTTTAGCAATCCCTCAGTGAAGAGTATTGAGCTTGACTGGAATTTTGAAGGGACCAAGGGCGAAGACAAAACTTTTCACTTCACTGCAGTATCAGGGGAGGGCACTGCTTCCACTGCCTGGTCGGTCTCTCCGCTCTGGCCCATTAGACTCCATTTCGAGGTCTCGGACCTGTCTGCCGACTACTCATGGATTGTAATCGCGTCCCGAGACCGCCGCTATATGTGGTTGCTTTCAAGACTGCCAAGACTTGATGCCAATTTAATTGGTGGAATTATAGACCACCTTGCAGCCAAAGACTTCGATAAGTCTGCGATTGTCATCCAAAACCCTGCGACCGTCGCCAAGGCGGCACCGACCAGTTCTCAGGAGCCACTAAAGTAACAGCACGATCTCCCGATAAGTCTGGCACGAGAACCACAGGATGTGAGTTCATGAGCCTAGATAGGAGATCGCTATGGCTAGACAATCAATCATCCATGAAACTTCCGAGCACCAAAAGAAGGACTCCGCAGTCCGCATAGAAGTGATCTGTCGGATGGTGCTGCTAAGAAATTCAAATTTGGCTGCCGTGTTCTGATGGGTGGCGCTGTACTTACGATCACATCAGCCATTTGGGGTGCGGGTGCAGCTGGTCTTGTCGCTTGGGACCATCTCCAGAGCAAAGATAAAGCAAGGCAGCTAGACCACGCTCGCTTGGTCGCAGGAGAAGTCACACGTTTACTCTCTGCTAATGGCGTTCTTAGCGACTCAGAGAGGAGTCTTCTTACAGAGATTCGCGACCGTTTTAATAGTCTCGTTGGCACACAAAACTCACCCGAGAAAAAATCCATCGACTCAAAACTTCAGGTATCACTCGCCCGCGAGCAGCAGCAAAAGCCAAAATTAAAGGTCATCCCACGCACAATTTAGACGTTCGCGAGTTTAATGATGAAAGCCCGGTCAAAGTTGAGTCAATCGCCCATTTTGCCACCACTCAAAGCGATGTCCTCCGGGTCGACCTAGCGGCAGACCATCGGAAGGCAGAAGCGGGAGAACTCACGGTATTGATCAAATATGATGTGGATGGAAAATCTGTGATCGCAGGCTGCTGCGGAGAATCAGTTGCCACAGACAGCGACGTGCCAAAGATGAAGGAAGGTGCTTTATTCCGCTTTCGCAGAGGAGTGCAAAAATACCTCGAAGTTCAGCGTCCCGGAGGAACAAAGGTATCCGTCGCGGGGTACAAAGTGGGAATTCGATTGAATTCCAATAGTGATGTAAACTTTTCCGACTGGATTCCAGTTCCAGCTAAGGCTGAACTGAGCCTTTTGGACCAGTCTGTGACGAGCGCCGAGGCGGCGCTGCATTCAGGATCTGAAAGATCATGAAGACGCGGTCGATGGAACAGAAACTTCCGAAGACTCAGGGACGGAGGTCGGCTCTCTCAGCCCGGACCCGGCACATGTAGCGTCCGTTGGTGGTGACGAGCCATGATCAAGTTGTTTTGGCTTATCACGGCCGCAGCAATGTTCCCAGTGGCAGTTCTCTGGATGCAAAGCTCTCGGCTTGAGTCAGTCGAATCTAAGGCGTCTAGCTACGAGGTTCCAGCAAACCGCTCTAACTCGATAGAGCAGGATCATCGCCTTAGCAAAACTGCAGAAGACGCCCTCAAGAAAATTTCGGAAATAGATGCCAAGATACAGCAGACAAAGCTTGAAATCCAGGAGCGTGAAACTGAACGCTCTCACCTTGCAAGCGAACTTGCTAAAATACAGCGCCGCATTGCCGATGTTCTGGAATCCAGTCCCCAGTAGCCTAGTTTGGCGCGACCGAGCCTGCGTGGCGCCACGCGTCCCTTTTTTTCACGCCACGCCGCCGAAGCATCCTAGAGCAGGGGATACCTTCAAGATTCTTGTTAAACATTTAAAAACCATCCAGTGTGTTAAAGAACGCTTTCAATGGCGGACTTTAATTGTGACTTTTGAAATCCACCAAACTGATCTTCAAAATTAGCTGCAATCGCTAGGATCCCTGAGGAAAATTGAATAGAAGCCGGCCTTTTTTCCGAAACATCACTTTGGTCACAGTCTTGAAGATTGAATCTCTAGAAAATTGGTCAGCCATAATCATCTGCCAGGGCATCATTGAGTCCATCCACGAATGAACTGATGCTGCGTCGTCTCGAATCACTGTCTTCAGCAGAAACGGTGAAATTGAAATCTACCTCTATTTTATTTTCAGAAAAACTTCTGCAGAGATTCAAGCACAGCGCTTAGGTGTCGCTTAAGCTCAAGAGAAGATTTGGGTTTGGATATGTCATCCAAGTCTACACTTCCGAAACCAAAATCTCTGACAGCGGTTTCTAGCGATTCAACAAAAATCGCTGTTACTGAATAACTAGGGATAAACATGATTCCTTCGGCAGAACGTCCCATGTCATCCACAGGACGCAAAAGAAGATTCCAAGCCACCCCAAGCGTCAACCTGGGATCGAATGAGTGACCCTGCGACAGTGTGGCCGTTGCTGAGCATTAATTTTAAGGGTCCAATCGGCTTTTCCCCCGATTTTGCCAATGCAAATATTTCATTGAGTTCAACTGGCTTAAACTTTGAATAGATTTCTTGTTCCAATGGGCAACCCCTCAAATCTTAGAGTGCTTTTTCAAACATTTTAATCAGTGAGATCCGCTATTCCACTGCGGCAACTGGTCGTCTTTAAAATCTTTCAAACGAACTCCAACGGCGTCCTTTTGCGATAGAGAGACCGCACCACATTCGGGCCACCGAATACCCACATCTGGATCGTTCCAAGCAAGTGAAAGTTCGTGCTGGGGAGCATAGTATTCCGTGCATTTATAGGAAAACAACGCAGTTTCCGACAGCACCACAAATCCATGGGCAAGCCAGCGGGAACCCAAAATTGCCGCTTGTTTTCTGAGCTTAAGTGCACGCCGAACCATTTGCCAAACGTGGGCGACCCCCTGCGAATATCGACTGCAACATCAAAGACTTCACCTAACGGGACCGATACTAATTTTCCTTGCGCACACGGATTTTGAAAATGCAATCCACGCAGCACACCACGACGGGAAAAACTCAAATTGTCCTGTACAAAAGGCCCAGGTATACCTGCCTCAAGATAACGTTTGGCACTAAAGCTCTCAAAAAAATAACCACGAGCATCGCCAAAGACCTTAGGCTCGACAATCATTGCACCGGCAATATCGGTTGGGATCACATTCATTTTTTATCCTCCAGACACTCGTTCTATTCTACACTTAATTTGACCTCGCTTGGAACGCAATTTCCGTGCAATTTCCATTGCATTCACGCTGAATTGCTCATAAATTTGAATTCTTCAGAATAAAGGGATGTGGTATGCGTATATTTGTAACAGGCGGTGCTGGCTTTATTGGCTCAGCCGTGATCCGAACGATCATAACCACCAGACCAAACTGGTCAGTCGTTAATATTGACAAGCTAACTTATGCCGGAAATCTTGAATCTCTCAAGGGCGTCAGCCAGAACCCTCGCTACACGTTTCGCAAAGTAGATATTTGCGACCGCACTGCCATAAAAGCTCTCTTCGAAGAATTCAGGCCGGATGGCATCATGCACCTTGCGGCAGAAAGCCATGTCGATCGCTCCATCGATGGTCCCGGGGAATTTATTCAAACTAATATCTTTGGGACCTACACGCTGCTTGAATGCGCGCGGGCCTACTGGACAGGCCTCGCAGAGCCCCAGAAATCTTCTTTTCGCTTCCACCATATTTCAACCGATGAGGTCTTTGGCTCCCTAGGCGATAGCGGGTTCTTCACGGAAGAGACTCGCTACATGCCGAATTCCCCCTACTCAGCGTCAAAGGCATCTTCTGATCACTTGGTCAGAGCATGGCATGAAACTTACAAACTGCCGGTTGTCACGACGAATTGCAGCAACAATTACGGACCCTACCATTTTCCCGAGAAACTTATTCCTTTGATGATTTTGAATGCGCTCGAACTAAAGAAGCTTCCCGTGTACGGCAAAGGCGATAACGTTCGCGACTGGCTTTTCGTCGAAGATCATGCGGAGGCACTTCTCACTGTATTCGAAAAAGGTCAAAGCGGAGAAACCTATAATATTGGTGGCAACAACGAAAAGCAAAATATCGAAGTTGTTCACACTATCTGCGACCTCCTCGACGAGATGCGCCGCCGCAGCGACGGCAAAAGCTACCGCGACTTGATCAGTTACGTGACCGATCGCCCCGGGCACGATAAACGCTATGCTATCGACGCGAGCAAAATAAAGCGCGAACTAAACTGGAAACCGAAAGAGACTTTCGAGTCTGGCATTCGCAAGACGGTAGCTTGGTACCTTGATAATTTAGACTGGTGCCGCCGCATCCAAGATGGCTCCTACCAAAGAGAACGTCTAGGGTTGAAAGACAGGTAGGGTATTCCTAGATTATCAATCGAAGTCAAGTTATCTTCTGCAGATAAATATACTGCAAATCCTTCCGATAGAGATTGGCGGGGGTGATATGCAGAATTCGATTGCAAAATTAGTTCTAGCGAGTACCGCGCTGATAGCAGGAAAGAGTCTTTGCTGCCCAGCATTTCTCGAGGCGCATGCGCTGGACGAGCCGATGCTAAAATCCAGTCCAGCGAAACTCCGTCTATTTGCGATCAAGACCGATCAACCAAATTCGATTTGGCACGAGATCGACCTACAAATTGACCCGCTGAATGAATCCGGTGTGCTAGATACCAAACGGGCTCGGTGAGGCATTCAACTCGATCTCACCGTTAGACCGTCTTGTACTTCCGACCGACAAGTTTGGGCCACGCGCGCAGCCTCACTCTCTGACGAGTGCTCCCTGTAACGGGGAATCGATAGTTGAAATCGAGTCTCTTGACCGCAGTGAGGATCGCCGCTTCGCTTACTTGACGGCCTGCGAAGGAGCGCCGGCTGGAACCTCACGCGTGATCCACAATAAGGCAGAACAGCGGATATCGACTGACCTATTCGACTATCACTACCTACCCTCAAACCAGCTCCTTTTCAGAACTCTGGCCGTCAACTTGGGCAGTCAAGAAAGAGTCATCGCAAGCCGCGATTCGGATTTTCAACTTCACCTCGATCTACGGCGATTTTTCACACTCGATTTCACCAATAAAGATGTGGAATCCTATGTTGAGGCGACGCACTCGGGAAGTGTCGGTGTCTCTGGTCTGATCAACTTTTACCTCCGACTTCTGATGTTCAAGATCAATCTCAAGCTAGCAACACTCGCAAGCTTTTATGAATCCTCAGCAAACATCCCGATGATTGTTGATGTGCCGGTCAAAGCTGATCGCCATTTAAATGCAGGCAGCGGGATGTTTTACTCCTTTAAACCAGAACACACGAAGCTAGAATTTACGGGGTATCCGATGGCTATGCCACAGGCGACCGCCGAATTGATTAAAACTGGCCCTCAAGGCCTCGCTGAGGCCGGTCTAAGAAACTGCCAAGACGGCCGCTGCATCTATAGGCTTCAGGGGCTAGTTCGCACAAAAAAGTTCGCGCTCGATATTGAAGTTCCTAGATCTGCTGTAGCAGAGGGATTCTTTCCCATGATTGCCTCAGATGCTGCCACCTTCAAAGAAAGCATGGGCTGGAAACTCGCCAAAGAAGACCTAGGTAGAGTTGGATTTTACTACGAAAATACAGGACTTTCGGAAGGTCGCTTCAAAATGGACTACTGGATCCGATTCGTCGATCTAGACGGAAGCGGTGGCACCTGCCCCGCACCCATTAAAGTCGGGAAGACCATTCCCGGGACGAAAATTTCTCACTAGCGCGAGAGCGCCAGCGGTGTATCCTAAATGGCTTCCAGTTCAGATGGGGTCTCCGCCAAATATGCCAAATGGGAATCGAAAAACCGTGAATTCCAACAAGGGACAAACCGACTACGACTGTAAAAAGGTGCGCCAGGAAAAATCGCGGCTCAACAATAACAGAAAGGAAACGTCCCCACGCCCTTCATGACATCGAGCGTTTCAAGATTCGGTGTATGGGCACTACAAAAATTCTTAAGACCATCATTCAGGCGATCAGCGACCCGGTACCGAAGCGGTTTATCTGTCCAGCCGCCTTCGCGATTCACAAAATCGTAGGTATCATAACTCATCTGCCTGCGAAGCTGCTTTGTGATCACATCCCCATGTCTCTGATATAGAACTGATAGTTCTAGACTTTCATCAGTCGACCGCCGGCTCAGTGATTCATGATGAATTCCCACAGTCGAGCCAAGATAAAAATTTCGATAGCCCAGCTTTAAGGCCCTTAGACAGATTTCCACATCGCCGAGGCCATTTGGCATCCAAACTTCGTCAAGACCCTTCAAACTTTCAAAGACAGAGACTCTAGTCATGGCGCAAGCAAATGTAACCGCCGTCACGGCATGATCATCGTAGACAAAATCAACCTCGCAGTCCATATGGCGTGGCCGCAAATATCCGCTGCCATAGGGTTCCAGCCCGATCTTAATACCACCATGTTGAATCATCTTACCATCAGGATAGCAGAGTCTAATTCCACAAAAAGCGACTTTTTCATCGTAATCAAGTGCGGCAACCATCTGACGAACCGTGCGAGAATCTGTTAACTCCACGTCGTTGTTTAGAAATAAAACAAACTCAAATCCTGATGAATGCCTTGCAAACGCCCGATTGTTCATCGCCGCAAAATTGAAACCACCAGAATGAGGTTCAATCAGGTAGCGATGCTTTCTCGAGGGCGCTTTTGTCCAGGCCAAAAGTGCCTCTGAGACTTCCGCTCTGGAATCGTTATCAATCAAGCGCACTTCTAAAACAACATCTTGATTCTCAAGCGACTGAAGACAGGCGAGAGTCGTTGATAGTCCATCGCGAAAAGGGATGATGACTAAAACGCGTCGATCGATATCGCGCATTGTTGAAAATGAAGCTCTGAAACAACGATTGCGACCGCCGTCCCGCGAAACGTGGGGTGCCAAATCATCAAGGCGAGAGAGAGGCCAACGCTGTTGAATATTCTGTCTTATAAGGGTTTGTCCCCTCTCCAAGACATAGGGTTTTGCTTCAATCGAATGGGAGGTCGAATTTTCAATAATCCGCCAATAATAGCAAAACTCAGTGAGGTGAAATGGTCTAAACTCACGCGACGCTGCCAAGCGAAGAAAGAATTCATGATCTTCCACCCCATCAAATCCCGCAGCAAAGTAACCGCATTCTTGCAGGCGGTTGCCTTCTAAAAATCGCCGTTCAATGAAAGTGAGATGGGCGATGTAATTGCTGCGAAGGAGCGTCCCTAAGCAAAAGTCTGGCTTATAAAAGAAATCACGAAGCCGTCGGCTGTCTTCTGTGATTTTACATTCATTGGAGTAGATGAAATTTGCCGTTTGGTCTTGGTCCAATGCCTCACAAATCTGGCGAGCGAATATGCCTAGTGCCTGAGGATGAAGCAAATCATCATGATCGAGAAAACCGATCCAGTCACCGCTTGCGAGCTCCATCGCCCGATTTCTAGCGCCACCTATTCCACGATTGACCGATTCGCAAACCAGTCTGATCCGTGAATCCTGTTTCGCCGCCTCGCGAGCAATCTCTAGGTGGGCCTGATTTTGGGCTATGATCATCAAGTAATATGAGCTCCCAGTTCTGCCAGCTTTGAACTCGGCAGCTGAAAATCAACTCGCGGAGCAGCCGTGGCGGCGTCTGGTACAAGGGCGTTATCAAGGAAAATTTTGGCCCAGGAAATCTTTGAAGGCGCTCCCACTTCATTAACTAAAATTTTAGCAATATTCTCCTGAGGCACACCAATAAGCGCCCAAGGGACGCTTTCAAGCCACGTCCTCAACTCAGGATCTTGTTCTAAAATAAGTCGATAGGACAATGGACGCTCCGTCTGCGCACACGTGCTGGCTAAATGCCTTGTTCAGCAAGCTTGACTAAATACTGCCCATATGAACATTTGCCAAGTGCCTTTGCTAACCTTGAAACCTGTGCCTGGTCGATAAATCCCATGCGCCAAGCCACTTCTTCCGGGAGAAGCAATCTTGAGGCCTTGCCTGTTTTCGACTGCTTCCACATAGTTAGTCGCCTGAGTCAACGACTCGTGGGTCCCGGTGTCGAGCCATGCGGTACCACGACTAAGGATCTCCACATTAAGACGATCTTGCTTTAAGTACTGGATATTTAGGTCAGTAATCTCGAGCTCGCCGCGGGGGGAGGGTTTCAGGCTTTTTGCGGTTTGAATCACATCGTTGTCATAGAAATAGAGCCCGACCACAGCGTACTGACTTTTAGGCTTTTTTGGCTTTTCTTCGAGAGACAAAACTTTACCGCCGGGCCCGAATTCCACCACTCCGTAACGCTCCGGATCATTCACATAATAACCAAAAACCGTTGCTCCCTTGCTCTCGCGACTCGTTTTCTGCAAGAGCTTGGATAGACCAGATCCGTAGAAAATATTGTCGCCAAGAACTAAGCATGCAGGTGCGCGGCCAATAAATTTTTCACCGATAATAAATGCTTGCGCTAATCCATCTGGACTTGGTTGTTCGGCATATTGCAACTCAATCCCCCACTGGCTGCCATCACCTAGGAGGCGCTTGAAATGCGGCAAATCATGGGGAGTTGAAATCAACAAAATCTCGCGAATACCTGCGAGCATTAATGTCGTCAGCGGGTAGTAAATCATTGGCTTATCATAGACCGGCAAAAGCTGCTTGCTCATGACAAGAGTCAACGGATGCAAGCGAGTCCCTGAACCACCAGCTAAGATGATTCCTTTGCGGCGCTCAAGATCTGCATTTGCGGAATTCATATTCACCCCATTTTATAGACATTTAACCCACTAAGGTACGATTTTTGATATCCCCTCGCAAGGTAATTTACGGTCGATCTCCAAACAATACAGCAGGATACGGCAATTCAAAACCGACCTTGAGTACCGGCCTCTCGGACCAGCGGGAAAACCTTGGATGATAATAACGTTCAAACACCGACCGCTGTGGCCATTTTCGGTAAAAATACTGAATTTCAGCTTTTGGAAAAAAGCTTGATTTGGTGGGCCTTCTAAATGGAAAACAAGTGACGACCTGACAGCGACTGAAAATTTTTCCTAACTGGTTTTCAATCTTTAGGCAAAGATCGATGTCTTGACCCAGAACCGCTAACGATTCATCAAACATGCCCACTTGCAGAAAATCTTCGGACCTCACCATCATAACTGCTCCCGTTACGGCTGCTACAGGCCGTGCGGGTGTCTGAAACCAAGTCAGTGTTTCATTATACGTGAGGCCTTTTAAGGGGTGTGCTGCGATGATTTTTACGCCAGGTGCAGCAAAAGCGTGCTGAATCACTCCGGTAGGATAAAGCAATGTACACCCGACAGCACCGATCTCGTCTGATTCTGTAAGATAATCGATCATCTTTTGTAAAATGTCAGTATCTCGCAATTCAACGTCATTGTTGAGAAACAAAAGAATGCTACCGGCTTCAACACCTGCCAATCGCACCGCGTCGTTGTTGATGCGGCTATAGTTAAACTCGTAATCGGCATTCACAATCACGGGCTTAAACCTGGCATAACGATCGGGTGCACTCTGCAACGACTGAAGCGTTTGAGATTCTGCTGAGCGATTGTTTACAAGAATGAGCCTGATGTCGACTTCACGAGCAAACTTCTGCTGCGCCAGGTAGCTCAGACATTGTTCAGTGAGATCCCAGCGGTCACGAAACGGAACAATGACGACTAGTTCTAGCGTCGCCCTTTTAGAGGTCTGCAGCGGCAAGGCGTCCAATAGTTTCTGCGCCTTGCGCTGCTCTAAAGTGAAATACTCGAGCAGAATCCGAGTTGGATCGCCACGCTTCTCAAGAAAAAGTGAATTCCAGCCACCCAGCATCAAGGAATATAACTTGCCAAATACTTTAGCAAATAGCGTCAGCACAGGCTCGACCAAACGTTCAGTTTCATATAAACTCCCTCTGTCAAGGATAGGTTATCGCAGGGGAATTTAAAACGTGAAATTGAGTTTGATTGTTCCAGTCTACAATGAAGCTGGGCACCTTCAGTCATTTTTAAGTCAGATTGATGCCCTGAACTGTGGCATTGAGAAGGAGCTTGTATTTGTTGATGATTGCTCCAAAGATGGATCCTATGACATTCTAAAATCCATGTCATTTAACTCAGAGGTTCAGATCCACCGCTTAACGCATAATCAGGGTAAAGGTGCTGCTCTTCGCTACGGTATCAGCCAATCGACCGGAACCTTTATTGGCATTCAAGATGCTGATTTTGAATATTCGCTGGACGAAGTCCTTTCTTTAGTTGAGCCTCTGATTAAAAACAAAGCCGATATCGTTTTTGGCAGTCGATTTAAAAAGAGCGGTAACCAAGTTCACCGAACATTTCATTACTTGGTTAATCGCCTTTTAACCTTGCTTAGCAACACTTTGTCTGGCCTATACTTAACTGACATGGAAACCTGCTACAAATTTTTTCGAGCAGAGATTCTTAGAAACGTAGTTTTGGAGAGCAATCGCTTTGGTTTTGAGCCTGAGGTGACAGCAAAGATCGCTCGACTCAAGGTGAGAATTCTTGAACTGCCAATTTCTTATTTTCCTCGCAATTACATGGAAGGCAAAAAAATCACGTGGAAAGACGGGATCGCTGCCGTTCGCCACATTGTTTATTTTAATTTAATCCAGAATCCGAAAACTTTTTTTAAAACCGAGTTACCGAAACATTATCTTCCCTCCGGTAAGCAGTGGCTTTGAGGTCTTCTTTGAAAATCGCTTTCAATACTATACGGAACGAAAGAATTCTTGTGGTGGGTTCAACCGGCCAAGTAGGAAGTTGCTTAAAATCTCACATGGCAGATTGGCCTCATGCCGGATTCACAGCAATGAAGCCTTCTGACATAACGACTGTTTCTTGTGATCTCACCTCTCCGGAATCCATCCGACAGGCCATCGTGACCTTTAAACCTAATACCCTGATCAACTGTGCAGCTTATACTGCCGTCGACAAGGCCGAAAGCGAAAGGGATTTGTGCTTTGCTATTAATGCGGCAGCACCCGAAATAATGGCTAAGACCTGTCAGGAGATAGGCGCAGTGTTCATCCACTATTCAACTGACTATGTTTTTAATGGATCGGGAGAGCTCCCTCGCAGCGGAACAAGACAGCACCGAACCTCTAAACGTTTACGGAGCCTCTAAACTTGCCGGTGAAGAACTCGTTCTAAAGAACTGTGATCGGGCTAATATTTTTCGAACCCAATGGGTCTATACAAAAACTGGCAAGAACTTTTTGAATACGATGCTCAGGCTTGGCCAGCAGCGCGAAGAACTTTCGGTGGTTGCCGATCAGATTGGTGCCCCGACGAGTGCCGATGTGATTGCTGAATACACCTTAAAAGCCCTGATGAGAATCCGTGAAAACGCGATGCCTCCGGGAGTCTACAATCTCGTTTGCCGGGGAGCGGTATCGTGGCACGGTTTTGCTGCTGAAATTTTTAAAATAGCAACCAATCGACACATTCCTCACATCGTGAAAACTCTGAGACCAATTCGCACCGAGGAGTTTCCGACCCCTGCGCGAAGACCCAAGAACTCGCGGCTATCGACGGAAAAATTGGAAAGGGCCTTGGGCGAATCCATGCCAGACTGGAGGGCGGCTTTAGAGCAGGTCCTAGCGCAGTTCTAACTTAGAAAAAGAGTGAAAGCCCGGTAGTCATTCCAGTGGTCGTTACGGGCGAAGATCCTGCCCGGCCGTAATCGTAATAGAAGCTGATATCAATAGCGACTAAATCAGAAAGAAAAACACCAAAGCCAGGCCCCATCCTTAGACCAAGAATTGAATCTCCT
This sequence comes from Ottelia alismoides, assembly GCA_037367405.1. NCBI lineage: Eukaryota > Viridiplantae > Streptophyta > Magnoliopsida > Alismatales > Hydrocharitaceae > Ottelia > Ottelia alismoides. The sequence continues at coordinate 1,021 of JAZKJV010007770.1, read as the reverse complement.
CCACTCCCCTCGTCAGCTCGCCCTAAGTAAGGTTTCGCTAAGACATAAAATCCAAATCCTTTAGACTCGGGTCCCTTAAGCCAATACTTAAACGGAACTCCTAGTATCATGAAACCAGAGCTGGCTACCGAAGAGCGCGACGAGCCATAGAGTAGTTCTAGTCCAGACCAAAACGACTTGATATGCCGAAGATAGGTCAAACTCAGCTCAAAATTTGTCGTTTTGACTCGCTCATCTTCAATGGTTGATTGGCGGTCAAAGTAGGAAAATCCTCCGGCCATCTCGTTTTCACCCTTAGCCAGACCCAGGCGCGGGCACAAACCCATCATCAAAATCACAAAGACTTGTAAAATTCGCGCCATAGGATTCACCTCTTTTCAAAAACGTCTTCATTCAATATAACTGTTGATACTCCTTTCAACAACTGCACAGTCAAACCGTGCTTTGGCGGCATCACGATGAATGCACTTTTAATCGCCTCTCTTATAAGCCTCGTCATGGCGTTCGCAAAAGGAACGGCCTTTGCCTTAAGTGGCTCCTTGGTTGTTTTAGCAAGCTTTCTCGACTCGCTGATGGATGCGGCTCTGTCATGGCTCAACTTTAAAATGTCACGGGCGGCACGGGCACGGGCAGACCGCGAACACCCTTATGGTCATGGTGGCCTAGAGGTGATCAGCACGCTTCTGCAAGGATTTTTGATTGCCGCTAGTGGCGGCCTGGTTGTTTTTCAAACCCTTGATCGCATATTTTCTCCGGCAGGGTTTCAGAATACGAAGCTGGAAGAAATTCCGATGGCTCTATCCATCATGATCGGATCAATGATCGCGGGGTTTGTGATTTCAGCCGTACTCGCACGCTCGCAGAAAATTTTAGCAGGGCGTCAGCACCGAAGCCTTAGCCTAGACGCAGATCAGGCACACTATGTCGGCGATGCCCTCCAGAATGCACTAGGGATATTGGGTATGGTGGTGACCATATGGCAGAGGAATCCTGTTTATGACGTTCTGGCAGGCGGGATTTA